>OX940900.1:0-12500 GCA_954871355.1 Cabera pusaria | reverse complement strand
TTAGGTTAGGTTAGGTTAGGTTAGGTTAGGTTAGGTTAGGTTAGGTTAGGTTAGGTTAGGTTAGGTTAGGTTAGGTTAGGTTAGGTTAGGTTAGGTTAGGTTAGGTTAGGTTAGGTTAGGTTAGGTTAGGTTAGGTTAGGTTAGGTTAGGTTAGGTTAGGTTAGGTTAGGTTAGGTTAGGTTAGGTTAGGTTAGGTTAGGTTAGGTTAGGTTAGGTTAGGTTAGGTTAGGTTAGGTTAGGTTAGGTTAGGTTAGGTTAGGTTAGGTTAGGTTAGGTTAGGTTAGGTTAGGTTAGGTTAGGTTAGGTTAGGTTAGGTTAGGTTAGGTTAGGTTAGGTTAGGTTAGGTTAGGTTAGGTTAGGTTAGGTTAGGTTAGGTTAGGTTAGGTTAGGTTAGGTTAGGTTAGGTTAGGTTAGGTTAGGTTAGGTTAGGTTAGGTTAGGTTAGGTTAGGTTAGGTTAGGTTAGGTTAGGTTAGGTTAGGTTAGGTTAGGTTAGGTTAGGTTAGGTTAGGTTAGGTTAGGTTAGGTTAGGTTAGGTTAGGTTAGGTTAGGTTAGGTTAGGTTAGGTTAGGTTAGGTTAGGTTAGGTTAGGTTAGGTTAGGTTAGGTTAGGTTAGGTTAGGTTAGGTTAGGTTAGGTTAGGTTAGGTTAGGTTAGGTTAGGTTAGGTTAGGTTAGGTTAGGTTAGGTTAGGTTAGGTTAGGTTAGGTTAGGTTAGGTTAGGTTAGGTTAGGTTAGGTTAGGTTAGGTTAGGTTAGGTTAGGTTAGGTTAGGTTAGGTTAGGTTAGGTTAGGTTAGGTTAGGTTAGGTTAGGTTAGGTTAGGTTAGGTTAGGTTAGGTTAGGTTAGGTTAGGTTAGGTTAGGTTAGGTTAGGTTAGGTTAGGTTAGGTTAGGTTAGGTTAGGTTAGGTTAGGTTAGGTTAGGTTAGGTTAGGTTAGGTTAGGTTAGGTTAGGTTAGGTTAGGTTAGGTTAGGTTAGGTTAGGTTAGGTTAGGTTAGGTTAGGTTAGGTTAGGTTAGGTTAGGTTAGGTTAGGTTAGGTTAGGTTAGGTTAGGTTAGGTTAGGTTAGGTTAGGTTAGGTTAGGTTAGGTTAGGTTAGGTTAGGTTAGGTTAGGTTAGGTTAGGTTAGGTTAGGTTAGGTTAGGTTAGGTTAGGTTAGGTTAGGTTAGGTTAGGTTAGGTTAGGTTAGGTTAGGTTAGGTTAGGTTAGGTTAGGTTAGGTTAGGTTAGGTTAGGTTAGGTTAGGTTAGGTTAGGTTAGGTTAGGTTAGGTTAGGTTAGGTTAGGTTAGGTTAGGTTAGGTTAGGTTAGGTTAGGTTAGGTTAGGTTAGGTTAGGTTAGGTTAGGTTAGGTTAGGTTAGGTTAGGTTAGGTTAGGTTAGGTTAGGTTAGGTTAGGTTAGGTTAGGTTAGGTTAGGTTAGGTTAGGTTAGGTTAGGTTAGGTTAGGTTAGGTTAGGTTAGGTTAGGTTAGGTTAGGTTAGGTTAGGTTAGGTTAGGTTAGGTTAGGTTAGGTTAGGTTAGGTTAGGTTAGGTTAGGTTAGGTTAGGTTAGGTTAGGTTAGGTTAGGTTAGGTTAGGTTAGGTTAGGTTAGGTTAGGTTAGGTTAGGTTAGGTTAGGTTATGGTTAGGTTAGGTTAGGTTAGGTTAGGTTAGGTTAGGTTAGGTTAGGTTAGGTTAGGTTAGGTTAGGTTAGGTTAGGTTAGGTTAGGTTAGGTTAGGTTAGGTTAGGTTAGGTTAGGTTAGGTTAGGTTAGGTTAGGTTAGGTTAGGTTAGGTTAGGTTAGGTTAGGTTAGGTTAGGTTAGGTTAGGTTAGGTTAGGTTAGGTTAGGTTAGGTTAGGTTAGGTTAGGTTAGGTTAGGTTAGGTTAGGTTAGGTTAGGTTAGGTTAGGTTAGGTTAGGTTAGGTTAGGTTAGGTTAGGTTAGGTTAGGTTAGGTTAGGTTAGGTTAGGTTAGGTTAGGTTAGGTTAGGTTAGGTTAGGTTAGGTTAGGTTAGGTTAGGTTAGGTTAGGTTAGGTTAGGTTAGGTTAGGTTAGGTTAGGTTAGGTTAGGTTAGGTTAGGTTAGGTTAGGTTAGGTTAGGTTAGGTTAGGTTAGGTTAGGTTAGGTTAGGTTAGGTTAGGTTAGGTTAGGTTAGGTTAGGTTAGGTTAGGTTAGGTTAGGTTAGGTTAGGTTAGGTTAGGTTAGGTTAGGTTAGGTTAGGTTAGGTTAGGTTAGGTTAGGTTAGGTTAGGTTAGGTTAGGTTAGGTTAGGTTAGGTTAGGTTAGGTTAGGTTAGGTTAGGTTAGGTTAGGTTAGGTTAGGTTAGGTTAGGTTAGGTTAGGTTAGGTTAGGTTAGGTTAGGTTAGGTTAGGTTAGGTTAGGTTAGGTTAGGTTAGGTTAGGTTAGGTTAGGTTAGGTTAGGTTAGGTTAGGTTAGGTTAGGTTAGGTTAGGTTAGGTTAGGTTAGGTTAGGTTAGGTTAGGTTAGGTTAGGTTAGGTTAGGTTAGGTTAGGTTAGGTTAGGTTAGGTTAGGTTAGGTTAGGTTAGGTTAGGTTAGGTTAGGTTAGGTTAGGTTAGGTTAGGTTAGGTTAGGTTAGGTTAGGTTAGGTTAGGTTAGGTTAGGTTAGGTTAGGTTAGGTTAGGTTAGGTTAGGTTAGGTTAGGTTAGGTTAGGTTAGGTTAGGTTAGGTTAGGTTAGGTTAGGTTAGGTTAGGTTAGGTTAGGTTAGGTTAGGTTAGGTTAGGTTAGGTTAGGTTAGGTTAGGTTAGGTTAGGTTAGGTTAGGTTAGGTTAGGTTAGGTTAGGTTAGGTTAGGTTAGGTTAGGTTAGGTTAGGTTAGGTTAGGTTAGGTTAGGTTAGGTTAGGTTAGGTTAGGTTAGGTTAGGTTAGGTTAGGTTAGGTTAGGTTAGGTTAGGTTAGGTTAGGTTAGGTTAGGTTAGGTTAGGTTAGGTTAGGTTAGGTTAGGTTAGGTTAGGTTAGGTTAGGTTAGGTTAGGTTAGGTTAGGTTAGGTTAGGTTAGGTTAGGTTAGGTTAGGTTAGGTTAGGTTAGGTTAGGTTAGGTTAGGTTAGGTTAGGTTAGGTTAGGTTAGGTTAGGTTAGGTTAGGTTAGGTTAGGTTAGGTTAGGTTAGGTTAGGTTAGGTTAGGTTAGGTTAGGTTAGGTTAGGTTAGGTTAGGTTAGGTTAGGTTAGGTTAGGTTAGGTTAGGTTAGGTTAGGTTAGGTTAGGTTAGGTTAGGTTAGGTTAGGTTAGGTTAGGTTAGGTTAGGTTAGGTTAGGTTAGGTTAGGTTAGGTTAGGTTAGGTTAGGTTAGGTTAGGTTAGGTTAGGTTAGGTTAGGTTAGGTTAGGTTAGGTTAGGTTAGGTTAGGTTAGGTTAGGTTAGGTTAGGTTAGGTTAGGTTAGGTTAGGTTAGGTTAGGTTAGGTTAGGTTAGGTTAGGTTAGGTTAGGTTAGGTTAGGTTAGGTTAGGTTAGGTTAGGTTAGGTTAGGTTAGGTTAGGTTAGGTTAGGTTAGGTTAGGTTAGGTTAGGTTAGGTTAGGTTAGGTTAGGTTAGGTTAGGTTAGGTTAGGTTAGGTTAGGTTAGGTTAGGTTAGGTTAGGTTAGGTTAGGTTAGGTTAGGTTAGGTTAGGTTAGGTTAGGTTAGGTTAGGTTAGGTTAGGTTAGGTTAGGTTAGGTTAGGTTAGGTTAGGTTAGGTTAGGTTAGGTTAGGTTAGGTTAGGTTAGGTTAGGTTAGGTTAGGTTAGGTTAGGTTAGGTTAGGTTAGGTTAGGTTAGGTTAGGTTAGGTTAGGTTAGGTTAGGTTAGGTTAGGTTAGGTTAGGTTAGGTTAGGTTAGGTTAGGTTAGGTTAGGTTAGGTTAGGTTAGGTTAGGTTAGGTTAGGTTAGGTTAGGTTAGGTTAGGTTAGGTTAGGTTAGGTTAGGTTAGGTTAGGTTAGGTTAGGTTAGGTTAGGTTAGGTTAGGTTAGGTTAGGTTAGGTTAGGTTAGGTTAGGTTAGGTTAGGTTAGGTTAGGTTAGGTTAGGTTAGGTTAGGTTAGGTTAGGTTAGGTTAGGTTAGGTTAGGTTAGGTTAGGTTAGGTTAGGTTAGGTTAGGTTAGGTTAGGTTAGGTTAGGTTAGGTTAGGTTAGGTTAGGTTAGGTTAGGTTAGGTTAGGTTAGGTTAGGTTAGGTTAGGTTAGGTTAGGTTAGGTTAGGTTAGGTTAGGTTAGGTTAGGTTAGGTTAGGTTAGGTTAGGTTAGGTTAGGTTAGGTTAGGTTAGGTTAGGTTAGGTTAGGTTAGGTTAGGTTAGGTTAGGTTAGGTTAGGTTAGGTTAGGTTAGGTTAGGTTAGGTTAGGTTAGGTTAGGTTAGGTTAGGTTAGGTTAGGTTAGGTTAGGTTAGGTTAGGTTAGGTTAGGTTAGGTTAGGTTAGGTTAGGTTAGGTTAGGTTAGGTTAGGTTAGGTTAGGTTAGGTTAGGTTAGGTTAGGTTAGGTTAGGTTAGGTTAGGTTAGGTTAGGTTAGGTTAGGTTAGGTTAGGTTAGGTTAGGTTAGGTTAGGTTAGGTTAGGTTAGGTTAGGTTAGGTTAGGTTAGGTTAGGTTAGGTTAGGTTAGGTTAGGTTAGGTTAGGTTAGGTTAGGTTAGGTTAGGTTAGGTTAGGTTAGGTTAGGTTAGGTTAGGTTAGGTTAGGTTAGGTTAGGTTAGGTTAGGTTAGGTTAGGTTAGGTTAGGTTAGGTTAGGTTAGGTTAGGTTAGGTTAGGTTAGGTTAGGTTAGGTTAGGTTAGGTTAGGTTAGGTTAGGTTAGGTTAGGTTAGGTTAGGTTAGGTTAGGTTAGGTTAGGTTAGGTTAGGTTAGGTTAGGTTAGGTTAGGTTAGGTTAGGTTAGGTTAGGTTAGGTTAGGTTAGGTTAGGTTAGGTTAGGTTAGGTTAGGTTAGGTTAGGTTAGGTTAGGTTAGGTTAGGTTAGGTTAGGTTAGGTTAGGTTAGGTTAGGTTAGGTTAGGTTAGGTTAGGTTAGGTTAGGTTAGGTTAGGTTAGGTTAGGTTAGGTTAGGTTAGGTTAGGTTAGGTTAGGTTAGGTTAGGTTAGGTTAGGTTAGGTTAGGTTAGGTTAGGTTAGGTTAGGTTAGGTTAGGTTAGGTTAGGTTAGGTTAGGTTAGGTTAGGTTAGGTTAGGTTAGGTTAGGTTAGGTTAGGTTAGGTTAGGTTAGGTTAGGTTAGGTTAGGTTAGGTTAGGTTAGGTTAGGTTAGGTTAGGTTAGGTTAGGTTAGGTTAGGTTAGGTTAGGTTAGGTTAGGTTAGGTTAGGTTAGGTTAGGTTAGGTTAGGTTAGGTTAGGTTAGGTTAGGTTAGGTTAGGTTAGGTTAGGTTAGGTTAGGTTAGGTTAGGTTAGGTTAGGTTAGGTTAGGTTAGGTTAGGTTAGGTTAGGTTAGGTTAGGTTAGGTTAGGTTAGGTTAGGTTAGGTTAGGTTAGGTTAGGTTAGGTTAGGTTAGGTTAGGTTAGGTTAGGTTAGGTTAGGTTAGGTTAGGTTAGGTTAGGTTAGGTTAGGTTAGGTTAGGTTAGGTTAGGTTAGGTTAGGTTAGGTTAGGTTAGGTTAGGTTAGGTTAGGTTAGGTTAGGTTAGGTTAGGTTAGGTTAGGTTAGGTTAGGTTAGGTTAGGTTAGGTTAGGTTAGGTTAGGTTAGGTTAGGTTAGGTTAGGTTAGGTTAGGTTAGGTTAGGTTAGGTTAGGTTAGGTTAGGTTAGGTTAGGTTAGGTTAGGTTAGGTTAGGTTAGGTTAGGTTAGGTTAGGTTAGGTTAGGTTAGGTTAGGTTAGGTTAGGTTAGGTTAGGTTAGGTTAGGTTAGGTTAGGTTAGGTTAGGTTAGGTTAGGTTAGGTTAGGTTAGGTTAGGTTAGGTTAGGTTAGGTTAGGTTAGGTTAGGTTAGGTTAGGTTAGGTTAGGTTAGGTTAGGTTAGGTTAGGTTAGGTTAGGTTAGGTTAGGTTAGGTTAGGTTAGGTTAGGTTAGGTTAGGTTAGGTTAGGTTAGGTTAGGTTAGGTTAGGTTAGGTTAGGTTAGGTTAGGTTAGGTTAGGTTAGGTTAGGTTAGGTTAGGTTAGGTTAGGTTAGGTTAGGTTAGGTTAGGTTAGGTTAGGTTAGGTTAGGTTAGGTTAGGTTAGGTTAGGTTAGGTTAGGTTAGGTTAGGTTAGGTTAGGTTAGGTTAGGTTAGGTTAGGTTAGGTTAGGTTAGGTTAGGTTAGGTTAGGTTAGGTTAGGTTAGGTTAGGTTAGGTTAGGTTAGGTTAGGTTAGGTTAGGTTAGGTTAGGTTAGGTTAGGTTAGGTTAGGTTAGGTTAGGTTAGGTTAGGTTAGGTTAGGTTAGGTTAGGTTAGGTTAGGTTAGGTTAGGTTAGGTTAGGTTAGGTTAGGTTAGGTTAGGTTAGGTTAGGTTAGGTTAGGTTAGGTTAGGTTAGGTTAGGTTAGGTTAGGTTAGGTTAGGTTAGGTTAGGTTAGGTTAGGTTAGGTTAGGTTAGGTTAGGTTAGGTTAGGTTAGGTTAGGTTAGGTTAGGTTAGGTTAGGTTAGGTTAGGTTAGGTTAGGTTAGGTTAGGTTAGGTTAGGTTAGGTTAGGTTAGGTTAGGTTAGGTTAGGTTAGGTTAGGTTAGGTTAGGTTAGGTTAGGTTAGGTTAGGTTAGGTTAGGTTAGGTTAGGTTAGGTTAGGTTAGGTTAGGTTAGGTTAGGTTAGGTTAGGTTAGGTTAGGTTAGGTTAGGTTAGGTTAGGTTAGGTTAGGTTAGGTTAGGTTAGGTTAGGTTAGGTTAGGTTAGGTTAGGTTAGGTTAGGTTAGGTTAGGTTAGGTTAGGTTAGGTTAGGTTAGGTTAGGTTAGGTTAGGTTAGGTTAGGTTAGGTTAGGTTAGGTTAGGTTAGGTTAGGTTAGGTTAGGTTAGGTTAGGTTAGGTTAGGTTAGGTTAGGTTAGGTTAGGTTAGGTTAGGTTAGGTTAGGTTAGGTTAGGTTAGGTTAGGTTAGGTTAGGTTAGGTTAGGTTAGGTTAGGTTAGGTTAGGTTAGGTTAGGTTAGGTTAGGTTAGGTTAGGTTAGGTTAGGTTAGGTTAGGTTAGGTTAGGTTAGGTTAGGTTAGGTTAGGTTAGGTTAGGTTAGGTTAGGTTAGGTTAGGTTAGGTTAGGTTAGGTTAGGTTAGGTTAGGTTAGGTTAGGTTAGGTTAGGTTAGGTTAGGTTAGGTTAGGTTAGGTTAGGTTAGGTTAGGTTAGGTTAGGTTAGGTTAGGTTAGGTTAGGTTAGGTTAGGTTAGGTTAGGTTAGGTTAGGTTAGGTTAGGTTAGGTTAGGTTAGGTTAGGTTAGGTTAGGTTAGGTTAGGTTAGGTTAGGTTAGGTTAGGTTAGGTTAGGTTAGGTTAGGTTAGGTTAGGTTAGGTTAGGTTAGGTTAGGTTAGGTTAGGTTAGGTTAGGTTAGGTTAGGTTAGGTTAGGTTAGGTTAGGTTAGGTTAGGTTAGGTTAGGTTAGGTTAGGTTAGGTTAGGTTAGGTTAGGTTAGGTTAGGTTAGGTTAGGTTAGGTTAGGTTAGGTTAGGTTAGGTTAGGTTAGGTTAGGTTAGGTTAGGTTAGGTTAGGTTAGGTTAGGTTAGGTTAGGTTAGGTTAGGTTAGGTTAGGTTAGGTTAGGTTAGGTTAGGTTAGGTTAGGTTAGGTTAGGTTAGGTTAGGTTAGGTTAGGTTAGGTTAGGTTAGGTTAGGTTAGGTTAGGTTAGGTTAGGTTAGGTTAGGTTAGGTTAGGTTAGGTTAGGTTAGGTTAGGTTAGGTTAGGTTAGGTTAGGTTAGGTTAGGTTAGGTTAGGTTAGGTTAGGTTAGGTTAGGTTAGGTTAGGTTAGGTTAGGTTAGGTTAGGTTAGGTTAGGTTAGGTTAGGTTAGGTTAGGTTAGGTTAGGTTAGGTTAGGTTAGGTTAGGTTAGGTTAGGTTAGGTTAGGTTAGGTTAGGTTAGGTTAGGTTAGGTTAGGTTAGGTTAGGTTAGGTTAGGTTAGGTTAGGTTAGGTTAGGTTAGGTTAGGTTAGGTTAGGTTAGGTTAGGTTAGGTTAGGTTAGGTTAGGTTAGGTTAGGTTAGGTTAGGTTAGGTTAGGTTAGGTTAGGTTAGGTTAGGTTAGGTTAGGTTAGGTTAGGTTAGGTTAGGTTAGGTTAGGTTAGGTTAGGTTAGGTTAGGTTAGGTTAGGTTAGGTTAGGTTAGGTTAGGTTAGGTTAGGTTAGGTTAGGTTAGGTTAGGTTAGGTTAGGTTAGGTTAGGTTAGGTTAGGTTAGGTTAGGTTAGGTTAGGTTAGGTTAGGTTAGGTTAGGTTAGGTTAGGTTAGGTTAGGTTAGGTTAGGTTAGGTTAGGTTAGGTTAGGTTAGGTTAGGTTAGGTTAGGTTAGGTTAGGTTAGGTTAGGTTAGGTTAGGTTAGGTTAGGTTAGGTTAGGTTAGGTTAGGTTAGGTTAGGTTAGGTTAGGTTAGGTTAGGTTAGGTTAGGTTAGGTTAGGTTAGGTTAGGTTAGGTTAGGTTAGGTTAGGTTAGGTTAGGTTAGGTTAGGTTAGGTTAGGTTAGGTTAGGTTAGGTTAGGTTAGGTTAGGTTAGGTTAGGTTAGGTTAGGTTAGGTTAGGTTAGGTTAGGTTAGGTTAGGTTAGGTTAGGTTAGGTTAGGTTAGGTTAGGTTAGGTTAGGTTAGGTTAGGTTAGGTTAGGTTAGGTTAGGTTAGGTTAGGTTAGGTTAGGTTAGGTTAGGTTAGGTTAGGTTAGGTTAGGTTAGGTTAGGTTAGGTTAGGTTAGGTTAGGTTAGGTTAGGTTAGGTTAGGTTAGGTTAGGTTAGGTTAGGTTAGGTTAGGTTAGGTTAGGTTAGGTTAGGTTAGGTTAGGTTAGGTTAGGTTAGGTTAGGTTAGGTTAGGTTAGGTTAGGTTAGGTTAGGTTAGGTTAGGTTAGGTTAGGTTAGGTTAGGTTAGGTTAGGTTAGGTTAGGTTAGGTTAGGTTAGGTTAGGTTAGGTTAGGTTAGGTTAGGTTAGGTTAGGTTAGGTTAGGTTAGGTTAGGTTAGGTTAGGTTAGGTTAGGTTAGGTTAGGTTAGGTTAGGTTAGGTTAGGTTAGGTTAGGTTAGGTTAGGTTAGGTTAGGTTAGGTTAGGTTAGGTTAGGTTAGGTTAGGTTAGGTTAGGTTAGGTTAGGTTAGGTTAGGTTAGGTTAGGTTAGGTTAGGTTAGGTTAGGTTAGGTTAGGTTAGGTTAGGTTAGGTTAGGTTAGGTTAGGTTAGGTTAGGTTAGGTTAGGTTAGGTTAGGTTAGGTTAGGTTAGGTTAGGTTAGGTTAGGTTAGGTTAGGTTAGGTTAGGTTAGGTTAGGTTAGGTTAGGTTAGGTTAGGTTAGGTTAGGTTAGGTTAGGTTAGGTTAGGTTAGGTTAGGTTAGGTTAGGTTAGGTTAGGTTAGGTTAGGTTAGGTTAGGTTAGGTTAGGTTAGGTTAGGTTAGGTTAGGTTAGGTTAGGTTAGGTTAGGTTAGGTTAGGTTAGGTTAGGTTAGGTTAGGTTAGGTTAGGTTAGGTTAGGTTAGGTTAGGTTAGGTTAGGTTAGGTTAGGTTAGGTTAGGTTAGGTTAGGTTAGGTTAGGTTAGGTTAGGTTAGGTTAGGTTAGGTTAGGTTAGGTTAGGTTAGGTTAGGTTAGGTTAGGTTAGGTTAGGTTAGGTTAGGTTAGGTTAGGTTAGGTTAGGTTAGGTTAGGTTAGGTTAGGTTAGGTTAGGTTAGGTTAGGTTAGGTTAGGTTAGGTTAGGTTAGGTTAGGTTAGGTTAGGTTAGGTTAGGTTAGGTTAGGTTAGGTTAGGTTAGGTTAGGTTAGGTTAGGTTAGGTTAGGTTAGGTTAGGTTAGGTTAGGTTAGGTTAGGTTAGGTTAGGTTAGGTTAGGTTAGGTTAGGTTAGGTTAGGTTAGGTTAGGTTAGGTTAGGTTAGGTTAGGTTAGGTTAGGTTAGGTTAGGTTAGGTTAGGTTAGGTTAGGTTAGGTTAGGTTAGGTTAGGTTAGGTTAGGTTAGGTTAGGTTAGGTTAGGTTAGGTTAGGTTAGGTTAGGTTAGGTTAGGTTAGGTTAGGTTAGGTTAGGTTAGGTTAGGTTAGGTTAGGTTAGGTTAGGTTAGGTTAGGTTAGGTTAGGTTAGGTTAGGTTAGGTTAGGTTAGGTTAGGTTAGGTTAGGTTAGGTTAGGTTAGGTTAGGTTAGGTTAGGTTAGGTTAGGTTAGGTTAGGTTAGGTTAGGTTAGGTTAGGTTAGGTTAGGTTAGGTTAGGTTAGGTTAGGTTAGGTTAGGTTAGGTTAGGTTAGGTTAGGTTAGGTTAGGTTAGGTTAGGTTAGGTTAGGTTAGGTTAGGTTAGGTTAGGTTAGGTTAGGTTAGGTTAGGTTAGGTTAGGTTAGGTTAGGTTAGGTTAGGTTAGGTTAGGTTAGGTTAGGTTAGGTTAGGTTAGGTTAGGTTAGGTTAGGTTAGGTTAGGTTAGGTTAGGTTAGGTTAGGTTAGGTTAGGTTAGGTTAGGTTAGGTTAGGTTAGGTTAGGTTAGGTTAGGTTAGGTTAGGTTAGGTTAGGTTAGGTTAGGTTAGGTTAGGTTAGGTTAGGTTAGGTTAGGTTAGGTTAGGTTAGGTTAGGTTAGGTTAGGTTAGGTTAGGTTAGGTTAGGTTAGGTTAGGTTAGGTTAGGTTAGGTTAGGTTAGGTTAGGTTAGGTTAGGTTAGGTTAGGTTAGGTTAGGTTAGGTTAGGTTAGGTTAGGTTAGGTTAGGTTAGGTTAGGTTAGGTTAGGTTAGGTTAGGTTAGGTTAGGTTAGGTTAGGTTAGGTTAGGTTAGGTTAGGTTAGGTTAGGTTAGGTTAGGTTAGGTTAGGTTAGGTTAGGTTAGGTTAGGTTAGGTTAGGTTAGGTTAGGTTAGGTTAGGTTAGGTTAGGTTAGGTTAGGTTAGGTTAGGTTAGGTTAGGTTAGGTTAGGTTAGGTTAGGTTAGGTTAGGTTAGGTTAGGTTAGGTTAGGTTAGGTTAGGTTAGGTTAGGTTAGGTTAGGTTAGGTTAGGTTAGGTTAGGTTAGGTTAGGTTAGGTTAGGTTAGGTTAGGTTAGGTTAGGTTAGGTTAGGTTAGGTTAGGTTAGGTTAGGTTAGGTTAGGTTAGGTTAGGTTAGGTTAGGTTAGGTTAGGTTAGGTTAGGTTAGGTTAGGTTAGGTTAGGTTAGGTTAGGTTAGGTTAGGTTAGGTTAGGTTAGGTTAGGTTAGGTTAGGTTAGGTTAGGTTAGGTTAGGTTAGGTTAGGTTAGGTTAGGTTAGGTTAGGTTAGGTTAGGTTAGGTTAGGTTAGGTTAGGTTAGGTTAGGTTAGGTTAGGTTAGGTTAGGTTAGGTTAGGTTAGGTTAGGTTAGGTTAGGTTAGGTTAGGTTAGGTTAGGTTAGGTTAGGTTAGGTTAGGTTAGGTTAGGTTAGGTTAGGTTAGGTTAGGTTAGGTTAGGTTAGGTTAGGTTAGGTTAGGTTAGGTTAGGTTAGGTTAGGTTAGGTTAGGTTAGGTTAGGTTAGGTTAGGTTAGGTTAGGTTAGGTTAGGTTAGGTTAGGTTAGGTTAGGTTAGGTTAGGTTAGGTTAGGTTAGGTTAGGTTAGGTTAGGTTAGGTTAGGTTAGGTTAGGTTAGGTTAGGTTAGGTTAGGTTAGGTTAGGTTAGGTTAGGTTAGGTTAGGTTAGGTTAGGTTAGGTTAGGTTAGGTTAGGTTAGGTTAGGTTAGGTTAGGTTAGGTTAGGTTAGGTTAGGTTAGGTTAGGTTAGGTTAGGTTAGGTTAGGTTAGGTTAGGTTAGGTTAGGTTAGGTTAGGTTAGGTTAGGTTAGGTTAGGTTAGGTTAGGTTAGGTTAGAGTTAGGTTAGGTTAGGTTAGGTTAGGTTAGGTTAGGTTAGGTTAGGTTAGGTTAGGTTAGGTTAGGTTAGGTTAGGTTAGGTTAGGTTAGGTTAGGTTAGGTTAGGTTAGGTTAGGTTAGGTTAGGTTAGGTTAGGTTAGGTTAGGTTAGGTTAGGTTAGGTTAGGTTAGGTTAGGTTAGGTTAGGTTAGGTTAGGTTAGGTTAGGTTAGGTTAGGTTAGGTTAGGTTAGGTTAGGTTAGGTTAGGTTAGGTTAGGTTAGGTTAGGTTAGGTTAGGTTAGGTTAGGTTAGGTTAGGTTAGGTTAGGTTAGGTTAGGTTAGGTTAGGTTAGGTTAGGTTAGGTTAGGTTAGGTTAGGTTAGGTTAGGTTAGGTTAGGTTAGGTTAGGTTAGGTTAGGTTAGGTTAGGTTAGGTTAGGTTAGGTTAGGTTAGGTTAGGTTAGGTTAGGTTAGGTTAGGTTAGGTTAGGTTAGGTTAGGTTAGGTTAGGTTAGGTTAGGTTAGGTTAGGTTAGGTTAGGTTAGGTTAGGTTAGGTTAGGTTAGGTTAGGTTAGGTTAGGTTAGGTTAGGTTAGGTTAGGTTAGGTTAGGTTAGGTTAGGTTAGGTTAGGTTAGGTTAGGTTAGGTTAGGTTAGGTTAGGTTAGGTTAGGTTAGGTTAGGTTAGGTTAGGTTAGGTTAGGTTAGGTTAGGTTAGGTTAGGTTAGGTTAGGTTAGGTTAGGTTAGGTTAGGTTAGGTTAGGTTAGGTTAGGTTAGGTTAGGTTAGGTTAGGTTA